>CAJQUW010003540.1:0-15375 GCA_907163375.1 Prostheceraeus crozeri
ATAATATGCTTCCTCTCGATATTTTAACGTTTATGACCACTTATGTGGGTAATTATCGTTAAAATTATCTTAGCTCTTGTTATGGCGCTAGCGAGGTAGCCTAAATCAATTTCTTTAAACTTGGACGTTTAAACCAACAATCCAATCTTTCTCAACCTACATGATGTTATCATAGGCTTATTCATCATTGTGGCGGAGTAAATTGGACTAATATGTTTACTCGCTTTATTCTAAGAAATCATATATAAAACTTTTTACTTGCAGTTAAGAGTTCTTTCTTTTGGCCACTGTGGAAATGTATACTCGGCACCCCTTTTCACATTGATAAGCAGCTGTACGCCTCATATTAATAGTCATCACCTCTTGATCAAAAGTATAGACACAGTTGCTATAAACAAGTTGAGTGACACCCACTTCCCAATTTCCATTTAGCTGTTGTGCATGATCAATGGGAGTAGAAAAGAGTGCGGGCTCGATTACTAGTAAATCTCTTTGTAGCCGCATTGCTAAGCAAAATATGATAAAACGACATTTTTATATTAAGTTTATTCCTCACAAACAATTACAATATTAAAAAAGTGCATTTTCCACAATTCCGAGCACTATTAATTAATGAACAGATTTAACAATTAAAATTTTTAAATATTGATTCTAGTACAACTTTTTTTAATAAAATTAACTAACCCACACATTACGAGCCAAGATTGCGACCAACACCGGGGGGCAACCGAACCACCAAAATCCCTCCACCAACCTCTTTAGCCTCTCAAAGTAAAGCAAACCCCGAAGAGGCACCGACACGCTCAACTCGAACGCCAACCCCTCGTGGACATTACAACGATACACAACCCGTTGTCCGCCCACTCAAGGAAGCCAACGAACATTGGAACCCACATCAACTCCCACCGCAACGGCGCAATGTCCAAAAGGCTCTGGGTGGACATGCGTGCATCCCCTCTCCGCTTTAACAGGTAAATCGTTTAGTAAACCCCCCCCGTCCCCCATTCCAGCCCAACCACTCACCTGAGTTGGCTCCATACCCATTCACAAAAAATACCCCAACGTATAACACAAGGTCTCGGGCCCGGTGGTCCAAATCCCGATCTCCGTAAGAATAACCACAACCGCCGGAGACCAACCGTGAAACCCCACAGAAAAATGCGGGTCCTCCCAATCCCTAACATTCCGCCCCCTGCAATCGGGGCTTTGCCCCCACAAGACCAAACACAACCTCGGCCAAAGCAATACAACAAGCGCAAAAACCAATTCCTGTCCTTTCCCACGAAGCCCCCACACCCCAACCATAGAGCACCATAACCCCACGAATCAGCCTCCCTGGCTGAAACTCGCCTACTTTATGCATAACATCATGAAGACTTGGTTTTTGGACTCTCTACATTATGTCAGAGTTGATCGTGATGGAAACGTACATTTCAAAAATTCTCATGGTCATACATCAAGAGGAATTACATTAACATGGCGACAATTTGTCAACATCAATGATATCATGAGGGATTTGGAATATTTTGAAACATTAAGATTCATCTCCTTGGGTGATCAAGTTTGGCTTCAACATTACAGAAATGAAATTCAAATCTACCATTCTCATTCCGCAAACTGTTTCTCATTTCGCAAATACAATTGGGAGAAGTATAGAAGATACATACATCGCTCCATCATGACATTTATTCGTCGTGAGTTCATCGCCCTACTATGCAAATCTTAATCAGACATGACTACCACGCACCATGAGTTGGAAATTAGATTCCCTACAACGTATTGAAACGGATCATGATCGAAACGTCTATTTCAAAGATTCAACTGGAAATGTGAGAAGAGAGTTTGCTTTATCTTATCGTCATTTTCAATCTCTACATCATATCATGAAGGACTTGAAATACTTTGTTTTGTGATATGTCAACTGAAATATGTCACAGAATCAAGAAATTTCGAAATCGCGCCCATCGTTTAATTTGTAGCCAAGAGTGTAAATGCTCAATCATCCCTGATTTCGATAACATGCATAAAAGTTTGTCGTGTAAATTTCTTACAAAGTGTAAATCTCCAGATCATCCTTTACATGAACATGTGCCTCCAAAAATGCCTTGTACTGGACATTTTTGTTTACCTCATTTTTCAACGTTTAGACGTCAGAATTCATTTTTTATCTGGTGTTGCATGATTGATAACGCTGCTGAAATCTGACCTCTCCATTACTGTTGTATAATGTATATTTGTAAAAGCCTGCATGTTACAGATAGTGATCATTTTATATGTAAGTTCGTGCTGATTAGCTATTTCTGTGTTTGTATATTTGATTTCTATTTATTTTCAATACACGCATTACTTACTTACTTACTTCTATATGAAAAGACATTCACGTATTGGAGATCGCATCTGGCTGCGCGTCAACAATCGGCGAATTCAACTCTATCATTCCCAACTTCATACTAACTTCACATTTCATCAAGGTAGTTGGGAAAAGTATAAAAGGAAGGTACATCGCTCAATTTAATCATTCTTTCATCATGAAGCGCCATCGCTACACCATCGTCAACATTCTCCGTCGCTTCAGACTCTACACCAAAATCGATCTCACAACATTACACCAACAGCTTCCAAACAGCAAGTATTACCCGGGCCGTCCTCAAATGTTAGTGGTGAAGATGAACAATTCACGGAATCTTCAACTCTTCCCAAATGGGACTGTACAGATTCTCGGCGCCCTTTCTCATTCATCGGCGCAGTCAATGCGCTTAGAGCTACAAAAACTACTACGTCGGATATGGAAGAGGGAGAGGTGTGTGATGTCGAATCTGACTGTGGACAATATGGTGATCTCTACTCAATTGAGTGAAAGTGTATCATTTTTGAAGATTCGTACCAGCAGTTACAGTTTGTGTTATGAACCCGAACTTTTTCCTGCAGCTCTCATTAGTTGTTGGTTACCTGTGCATGTGGCAATCTTTCATAATAGTAAAGTGATCATTACTGGACTAAAATCTCCTGTACAAGCAAATATGATCCTAGACTATCTCATTGAGTATGTACGTACCCAGCGGATTGTAAAATAAAAAACAATTTTTCCAACATGTTTTTATTTCAAATCATGATAGAACTTACAAATCATTTTTTCATTAGAGGATGGATTACATGAAAAGTTTTGAATAACAGATGCAAATCGAGATACATGTAAACGTTTTAAGATGAAGTACAGTACAAAAGCACCACACGTTCATGAAAGTGGATGTTGTAGTATGCGTTCATTTCGCTGATATTGACGCGTATGTTTTCTCAACCACTGCTGTGTTGGTATATTTGGAGGTTGAGCAAGAGAGTCAAATAGTTCACCACGTCGGTCTTCTCCAATAAAGATCGCTTTCCAATGCTCACCGCCTAAATTCTGCGAATGAGTGTTTAGCACAATAAAGATGGGATAGTGATTTACTGCAGGTGGTAAGGTATCGAGTGAATAGACATTATCGAAAGCTTTCAACGTCGCTTCGTCTGCATTACGCTGCACTTTAGTCTTGATATCGTCAGCAGTCAACCAACTCATTAACGATTATACTGAAGAATCACGTCACGATACTTTGTAATTTCAATATTTGAATCGAAGACTGCATAAATTAATACATTGATCGTCTCAGGTAGTGTTCTTTTGAACGTCAAATCCAAACGAATATTATGAGGCACGTTCGCTTGACGATAGGGTGCACTAATATCGCTGTCAGCAGCCAAATCAAATGCATAAATACTATATCCACTCTTAAATTCTTTCATAGTCAGTCCGTTGGTGTCATCCGTATTGTAAAAGCCAAAGACATCCATAAAATCAACATAACTGCGCATAAATTGATCCGCAGCAAAATCTGGTTTGTAGGGTGGACCAGGATGACTCACACCATTTACACGTAAAGCAATTTCACTTAACTGATTGTGTTTAAAATTGAAAGGATTCTTCTTTATATTACCATTAAATGCATCATTTTCAACCATTGCCACCATGAGGAGCTTCGGTGCTTCCGATGGAAAGAGGCCACCTTTCATGAAACTCTTTTGATCTTTCGGAATTGTAAAGGTGAGAAGCTTTGTATGCTGAACGGGGTAAATGGCATTTTGGCGGTTAAGGCCTTCAGCATGTCCTCTAATGACACTTGGATTCGGTACTACTCGACGAGTGTAAAGTGCAATATCTTCCACATGAATTCTAAAATTGTCAACTTTAGCAAATGCATTCAGCGCAAATTCAGGCTTATTCAATGTCAGCTTGAGTCGCATGCTGGTATTACAGAGTAAAAACTTTGACTGTCTAAAGAAGTCTAAATTCAGCGGACCATATAGCTGACATACTTTACTATCTTTAATCATAGCAGATCGCTTTACAAAGCCACTGTTTGTTTCAACATCAAATTTTCCTGCTTCATCTCTGTACCATCCCATGGCTTCCATATGACTTTTTTGTGCTGCTGGATGAAACTGTGATACATGATTCAAATATGATTTATAGGGATAATCGCTTTGACCACCTTCCACCTGCTGCTCTCCAATCGTTAGAGAAACATCGCGAAGTAATGTAGACAATGGTAAATTGTTCAGTCCAACTTTATGTGCATCGTCAATAGCAGTTCCATCTGCTTGCTGAATTCTAAACCTCAAATCAAGCATCGCATAACTCAAATCTATGTAGTCATCACTACCACCAGGAATAACAAATTCAATGGGGCCAGCATTCTCAGCTGTTCGAGGATGATAATCTACAATACTTGAAATAAGAATATCTGTCTGTATGGCTTATTGATCGAACAAACAAAAACCGGAAGTTTTACACTCCATGATTAGAAGTTATAGCAGCGTCGTCGTTTAGCGCCTGATGAATGATTAGAGCCTCTACGACGTTTGCGTGAATGCCTTTTGACTGAAGATCGCACCTTACCAGCTCCGCGATGTTTCCTCCTTCCTTTATTCATTCGTTTAGGTGATTTCTTTCCTTGAGTAACACCAGCAAAGGTCTGCTTCAATGTTTTTAAACCGCGTTCCTTCCCACGATTCAACAAACTGCTCTTAAAACTTCTACCTCTGGAAAGATCACTAGCAACATCACCAGCAAAGCCAACGGCATTACTTAAAACATTTCGTTTTAAAGATCTACCGACATTGGATATGAGAGGTGCTACAACAGATTTCAGTGCACCAAGTATGCTACCTCCACGTTGGCGGCGAGCGCCGATGTAAATTTGTCCTCCGCCACTTACATAGGAGGGTCGTGAATAAAATGAGGCAGTTGGATTCATAGCTCAAACCCTAAACATTGTTAGTTACAACTTTGCATGAATCACTGTCGATCACTTAGATGAAAGATGTCGGCACGACGCATCCAAGAGTTCATACTTGAAGGATAACCAGTCCATTTAACAAGACACCATTCTTCACCTTGCCGTTTTTTACATCGAATGATTTTCTCTACCAAATATGTTTCACTTTCAGTGACTACCTCAATCTCATCGCGGTAAAAGCTACCCTCAATTTCTTCATTATCGTAATCTTTCAACTTGTAGGTGGTCGGAGAGTCTTTTTGATTAATCTTTGATACTGTAAATACCTCCTCTGTCCAATTCGGAAGGTACCCTTTAGCAAAAACACTTTTCACTTTTGAGATACGAACTTTATCGCCAATTTTCACATCACTTTTCACATGAGTGCGTTTACGTTGGAATGATTCGCGCACTTTATCTACATTGTCAGCATTTACATCTACTGGTCTGAGTCCAATAGAACGATGGATAGAGTGATTGTAGGCATGGAGTGTATCTTGTAGAACCTTTGTCCAATTTTGTGTCAAGTTGGCAGTAAAATGTCGCCACAAGCGATTTTTTTAATGTGCGATTAAAACGTTCAACGAGTGCAGCTTTATAAGCACTCTTTACACTAAACAACTCAATGTCATGCCTCTCAAATAATCTTCGCACATGCTGATTTTCAAACTCTTTTCCTTGATCACTCTGAATTCTTTTTGGAATCCGACCTTCTCGAAAAATTGTTTGGAATGCTTTTGCTACTCCTTTCCCTTCTTTAGTTTTTAAAGGTTGAGCCCACGCATAACGCGAGAAAATATCAATGACGGTTTAAAATAAAATTATTGTCCGAGTTATGTTTTGAAATGGAGGCGACATCGCACAAATCTGCTTGCCACTGTTCATCGATGTCATGAACAATATAATGGCGGGTGCGGTACTTCTTTTTCGCTTGTTTGTGGAGTGTATAGGTAGCCTGACCCTTTAACCATCGTTTCACTTGTGATTGTGGAAGACCACTCGCTTTTGATAATTTCTTGATAGATGCAAATCCTGCCGGATGTTTTGCATCATAATAGATTGACTTCAAACGTTCAGTCGATGACGACTGACTCTTTTTTCTCCTTCTCATCTTTTTGTTTTCTTGCCTTTCTACATTTACAACAACTACAGCATTTAGCTTTAGCGGTTTTGCGATCGTGTTCACATTGCTTAGGGGTTTCATTATGAGAGCTGGCGCAGCAAGTGCAAGTGACAACGACATTCACCTCTGGCGGCTCATTACATGGCAAGCAACACATCTGCTTCATATTAATAGTCTGAGAACACGTATTTCCTGGGAGGAGCTGTTTTACGTTTTCCTTTTACTAGTTTTAGTGGTGATGTAGATCTACGTCGAGTTCTTCCTCTTGTTTGCTTAGTGAGTGTGGGAGGGGATGTAGCAGGTGACGACTTAAACCAATTTGTTGGCATTTTCATCGTCTGAAGCATTGGAGCAGTAGCCACTGTTGAATCAAGTTCTTTCAATGTCTCATTATTCAAAGCAAATTTTGGCACATTATGCTTTTTCAATAGTTTAAGAAAGTATGACCAACCAGGTGGAACATAGCCCTGACGGCGCTTTCTACGTGTCGCATACTGAATCAAGTCTTCATAACGTGAAGCATCAATCACTTTATTTTCATCTGTAATGATTTCTCCTCTATCATTTACATTGAGATGGGGTTCAATACTATTGAAAAGAGATATGGCATGTGCGCGAGATCCTAAAGGTGTAGCAGTCGATACAGAGTCACGCATCTTATTCTTCAAGTTTTTTAATTGCTCAACAGTTTCCGATTGTAATAATAGAGCACGATGTGGATCTTTGATGTGAACATTTTGCTGATAATCTATTTCTTTCCTATACATTTGATTTGCAAGAGGTTGCTTTACTTGCTGCATGGCAGTCAATTGTACATATTCATCCTGAGGAATAACAATCATGCGAGAATAAGAACTCATAGTTTGTAGATAATTATGGGAGTTTTCAAAATATCACTTCGAAATCTAAATTCTTCCGGACACTCTTGCGTAAAGTCAATGAATAAGTAACCGTATGGTTTTTCAGTAGCTGCTTGAAAAATTTCAATTAAGGCTTTTGATCCTCTGGGTGCAACTTGTCGCGCTAAAATTCCAAATTGACTTTTATCTCGCGGATTCTTGAAAATAGCATAATAGTGTTTATTCAGGTTTCGTGTACGAGCTTCTTTTCCATCAGGAAACAAATTTTGTGTGATATAGATGATAAAACACCCTTTATGATGTGCTGCGCGAGTGAACATATCTGTAACATCTTTTGAATTCTTACTTTCTTTTAATAAATCATCCAATACAACAACATCATTAGACTGAAGTTTATCCACTGGAATAATTCCTTCATGTCGAATAAAGTTGCGACTTTGCAATTCCTGAAACAGCGACGGTTGATAAATACCATAACACCAAATCACTCGATTGATAGGTTCCTTAAACAACTCCCTTCTTTTATCCAATAAATTCAGCGTGAAAACAGTTTTACCTGCATGAGATGGACCTGATACAGTCAGAACTTTATCACATTGAAGTCTGAAATCCATTTTATTACTTTGAGATTTAACATTTGCATAATTAACGCCTAGAGCCAAAGATATTACCCAATAGGTTGCCCACGGCAGGAGCTATCATTGGAAGTATTGCTGAAAGGAAACCACCCTTTTGTGTTAGAGTTTTCCTCTTTCTTTGAAGGGTGACTTTAGGATTGGAGATGAAACGCAATTTCGTAGCATATCGCTTAAGTAACTTTCGTTGTTTTGGCGCTAATTTCTTCGTCCTCAACTTCCTCACATGAGAAATAATTTCACAAATGAATTTATCGTTAGCATGTCGTATAGCATTGTATCGCTGATTTGCTTTCATTCGTCGGAGAGCTTGAATGGCTGAAGAAAACTTTTGACTTTTACGTTTCGTCATTTTACGTTTCGCCATTTTCCGTGTTAGTCTTTGCTAAAACCTATCTTTACCACATTTGCATAGGTACTAACTATTGCGACATAAGTGACACTCGAAATGAGCAATATCACAGTGGTTACATTGGCAAAGTTGAATGCAATTACGTATGAAACAGCGTTGACAAAAAGCATGCTTACATCTCTTGAAGATGCGCTTTTCATTTCCATCCTTTCACTTACATACATCGCAACACATAGTTTCACCGTTACTGATGTCTATAGCAAGTCTTTTTGAAGATATGAATTTGCTAGCCTTTTCTAAATAATAGACACATGTACAGAAGGAATATACTTCGAGAGTGAGCAGACATAGCTCGAAAACCAGTTGTGCCACAATCAAGTACCACTGCATTTTCAATTTTTCTTTATGGAAAGTTGAATGTGAATATCTGAAATCGCTTCAATCACTAGACTGCTACCATGATGGTTAAATGCGTTAAGACGTTCAGCAATTTTTATCATATGTCTTTTAAAAAATTCTTGGGGGTGATCTACCACTTCCATTGAATAAGAAGCAAAATGGAAAGAGCGACTTTCCACCTCTTCCTTTCCAAAATGACTAAACTTAATTTTCGCAACTAATCGCGCCATGATAATGCTATCAGAGAATGTATTCATTAACTCTAGAAATAGAGTGCTAGCATCATCGACCACTGCTTCGATGTCGGTCTCATCTTTATGAAAATTTATCACATAATCTTGAACAGCTCCTTTTAAACTTTGCCTATGAAAACGTAATGTTCCGCAGTCGTTTGAGAAAGACATGATCGCCCTTTATCTAACCCATCCATTGCATGAAAACAACAACTCTTCTCATAGTAACATTTATTGAATAACGGTAACAAGCATGCATTATAAATCAATGGTTTGAAAGAGATAAAATAGATACAGCTGGTAACTATCATACAGCGAGCAATGATAACCATACAGGACTTTGGCAGTGTTGAGGTAAGGAGGAAAGAAGCATTGGTTATGAACGTAGCTACTACAACGAACAGACAAAATAGGAACACACAAATCCTTAAAACGTTTCGTGACTTCATGATAATGTTGATTCACTCTACTATCCCAAGGCGGGAGCAAAATATCATCAATGATTAGATTGGGAAATACTTTCCTCTCCTTACCAGGATTATTACAAAAGATGCGTATAACATTGAAAGCAGCTAACCATCGTTTAAAGTCAATAAGAAGAGCACTCTCACAAGAAAAGCCATAGTCTTGCAAATATTTCAGATTAAGTCCATGAATGTGTTTTCTCGCCCATTGATCAACATTGGGATCGCAGTTGGCATGTTGATGATAGACACTAACAATCTGATGTGTCCAATTGTTCATAGCAATAGCACTGAGCTCCTGTACAGGTTCACCCTCACAATCCATAAAAATGATGATAGAAGCCTAAAACGGAAATTTACACATCTAAGGAAACGTTCTATAACATATTACAAAATGAAGAATTACATCGATGCTTTTCACGACAAAATACACAAATGATATGATGGCAACGAAGAAGTAAAATGTATCTAATAAGACCACGTCTACGACACTCAAAGCACATAAGCGAATTGTCATAGGGTAGAGTTAGGAAAGGACTAGTAATTCTCCTTCTTTGATTTGCGTTTTGATGCAGCATTCTTCTCCGACTTGCGCTTCGTACCACTGCTGTTAAGGATTTGATCAATTATGTCATCCACGTTGGGTGGTTTTGGAATATATAGGATGGATTCCATATGCATGGAGAGAGAGGCTATTTTATTATCCTTGTGCCGACCATAATATAGCCCATTCACTTTGAAAAGGATATCCCAAGTACCTTCTCCGAGCTCATCACATCTGATGGGTATTGAATGATCTCCCTCCTTCTTATAGTAAGTACACCAATGTGATACTGGTAGGCAAATGTGATTACCATCCCAAATCTTTCTATAGGGAGTATCCTTGTCATCTCTAGCCTTCCACTCTTGAGCAAGAGGAGTAGGAATGTCCATATTTAATGTCACGTACTCCTCAATAATATCAAGTTGGTGGCGAATGTACGGACTCACGGGGATCAGTATGTAGTCTCCATACTGATTGCGCATTATCTTGACATCCGTGGAAGGGAGCATTCCCGTTTGGAGTACTACGCTATGATCGTCATAACGCAAGACTTGTTTAAATTTACGCTGTAGCGGTGTAGGATTATGTACCTTTGTTGTTTCTTCCACTGGCCTCAGTTGTAGATGATCTGATCGTAGCGAACCTTGTAACGTTTGACTGCCATTTTGTCCTACTAGTGCAGCAGATGGAGTAGATGCCTGAAAATGAAAAAGATTGTATTAAGTTTACGTTCAAGGGAGGAGAGGGAGGAAAGTAGCGACTTACCATTTTAGTTGGATAATAGAATAGGGAACTAGAGAGAGAGAGAAAATGTGCGTCCGTCACTCGTGTGATTCAACGATGGAATGATTCTCACTGTGGAAGGCTCGCTATTTATATAGAAATGCTTGATTCTCATTGGATGATGATCCTCATTGGACAATAACATCAAGCTGAATCCGAATCTGAAATCCGTTTTCCCATCCGATGCTTCGTTTTGGCGCTACAGCCCAAAACGTCCCAAATTCTAACTCTGTCGTTTTTCGCCAATGTCCCAAAATCTTAAATGGCGTCTCACATCTAAACGAAGACAGATAGGAACAAGCCGATTCTTTCAGTGAATTTGTCTCACTCTTAGCTTTCAAACGAGCTATGGCACGACTAAATCCGTCCACTGGAAGCCAAAATCGAAGCGAGCTGTCCAGAGGGGGGGGGGAGTCGGCGAAAATTTTTTCTCTCCGATTTGAGCGGAAATACACCCATTTCCATGTAGATTTGGACGCTGAATCCGAATCTGGGCCTCCGTTTCCCACCGAGCTTCTTTTTGCTCAGTAGGCAGCCATCGCAAAAATTTATCTAACTCTATTTTTTTTTTTCGAAAAAAATTTGAAAATTTTTTCTAGTCCATTGCCTTGAAATTCACCATACAGATAGAGAATTTCACGCTGATTCCAAATCTGAAATCCGTTTTCCCATCCCATGCTTCGTTTTGAAGCTACAGCCCAAAACGTCCCAAATTCTAACTCTGTCGTTTTTCGCCAATGTCCCATTTTCGCCATGCGTCTACATCTCAACGAGACGATAGGATCAAGCCGTTTGTTTCACTGATTTGTCGTTTGTCACTTAAACGAGCTATGGCACGACTAAATCCGTCCACTGGAAGCCAAAATCGAAGCGAGCTGTCCAGAGGGGGGGGACGTCAGCGAAAATTTTTTCTCTCCGATGGCGTTCAAATTCACCATACCGATGCAGAATTTCACGCTGAATCCGAATCCGGCCTCCGTTTTCTCATCCGATGGTTCGTTTGGGCGCTACGCACCAAAACGTCCCAAATTCTAACTCTGTTAAAATTTTGAAGAAAATTTTTTTCTCGCCGATTGAGCTGGAAATCACACCACAGATGCAGAATTTTACGCTGAATCCGAATCTGGCAGCCATTTCACCATCCACGACAACCTAGACGGTCGCCCACGACAACCTAGACGGTCGGCCACGTCAACCTAGACGGTCGCCCACGTCAACCTAGACGGTCGCCCACGTCAACCAGGCGGTCGGACCAACTCACCCGAGTCTCACACTCTGTCGTTGCAGAGGGGGGGGAGTCAGCGAACAGTTTGTGAACGTGGACCCACCTGGCCGGCACACCACGACAGACTACAACCTCTGTCGTTCCAGAGGGGGGGAGTCAGACCCGAAGCACCACGGCCGCCGACCACGACACTCTGCCGTTCCAGAGGGGGGCGACGTCAGCGAAAATTTTTCTCTCCGATTGACTTGAAACTCACCCTACCGATGCAGAATTTCACGCTGAATCCGAATCTGGCCTCCGTTTTCACATCCGACCACTCCTTCCACTCGAAACAACCCATTTTACAGCCCAACATTCAGCAGATTGCACGAAAAACATCACACACTATAGCCTCAAGACAAAACCTGGCGGTCGCCCAAGACCACCACGACACTCTGTCGTTCCAGAGGGGGGGGAGTCAGACCCGAAGCACCACGGCGGCCGACCACGACACTCTGCCGTTCCAGAGGGAGGGGGGCGCCGGTCGAGTGTTCGCCGTTTTCTTACTACTTCTATCAATATTCGATAAACTCCTTTTATATCATCTACATCGTACACTAAATGATGAAAGTCATGTAACGACTTAGAATTTCTGAGCTGCAGAGAAAAGAGAATGACCTAATCCCATTTTCAAACAGCCACAAATTTTGAAAATGATTCCTCTTTTAAAATACATACTTTAATATACAAGTAAAGAATGAGCTGCCAAACTCAGAAGCACCAATTATGACTTTCAATGAAATTGGAAGAACATGTGTATCCGGGAAAACGACCACCTTCAACGTCAATCCACACAAAAATGCCTGTTAAATGATCATAATAATTGCAACTTACCAGGAATAACGAGACCACTTTAAATGAGCTGCAGAAAAGCCCGAAACATCCCATGCAATTGAGAGAATCCGTGTAATGGGAAAACAACCATCTACAAAGAAGGGATTAAGTACAGACTGATCAACATAATAGTTTTACATTTACAGAACAACTATTACACAATTAAATCAAAAATTCCAATGAAAAAAATACATGCACTTAAGTTTTTCACTTTTATCTATAGATCAGTGGTCGGGCCAGAGATTTTTCCATTTTTTTCGCAGCTCTACAAAATTTTCGCAGGCCTACTAATACCAGCAAATTATAGTATCATATTTCATGATTATGAAGAGTAAAACACCGCTCTTATCAAAACTTGACCAACGCCCAATATCTGTCGGGACAAACTGATTTTTCAAAATGTCTTGTGCAATCTCCGCAAATAAGTGCTTTCTTGTAATAAGCCAGATTTTTCGAAAGTAAAATACGTTTCGTCAGTGATGACTCACAAAAGATTTTTCGCAAATATCTGATTTCAGAAACTTGCTACTACTGCCATCTACTCTTTCTTAGGAGCCATTTTGTTAATACTTAACTACCTAAATTATAAAAAATAAATAGATAAATGAACGTTGTTTATACTCGGAAGCACATTAGGCACGGAGCCTTTCTTCCATGTGGCCGAGTTGTCATTTACCACTTTCATTCTTTTCCGTGCTGAGTGTTTAGCAAGAATGCAGAGTGTACCTATTTTAAAAGTCTTAGGTTTGACCCGACCAAGATTTGAACCAAGGTCTCCCGGACGCAGAGCGAACACTCTACCACAAGGCCACAGCGCCGGTTCCTAAAGATAAAACTGGCATTTTGTTACCGAATCCATCTTATCAGCTAGTACATACATGTGCATGTAGCAAATATAGTCAAAAGTCACTAACCTTACAACTAAACCACCAACAAAAATTCTTGTTATTACATGTCATTTAAGACAGGATCCGTTCCAGTTGATAACAGGCGCTGACAGGAAGGTCACAACAAAAGGAGATAAACCAATTAGCAATTGAAAGAAAGCAGAAGTTTTCATCAAAAGAAAACAAGTAATAATTGCGGATCGAAAGAGAAAAAGTGGATGATGCAGAAATTCAGCGGTGTGGAAATCTTGACTTGTAAAGATGCAACAATCATATACATGAAAACATTGAGCATGATGTCTCTGAGTATGATCAAGTATGATGTTCTCTTTCCATTGACTCCTCCTGCTCCTCACGCTGCTGTCTTGCTTGGTTTTCCATTAATATTGCACTGATATTTCCCATCAATTCTCTCTGTCTCGGAATGCATCGAGCTTGAGGGTATAGGTCCACCCCAAATTTCCCGGCACCTGGAGGAACTGAAGTCGATCAGTGGCGGCGACTGCACAAGCAACAAAATTTTTGCATCTGTTTGCAGGAAATTGCAGGAATAATTGGTAGTCGCATTAATCTGATGATCACATTATTTCTGCAACAGACGAAGGTCTTAGACCGAAAACTTGTGTGCCAATGAATCTAATTCGAGCAAAACAAAATGTGCTTTCCTGCAGTATTATCAACTCCGGCTCAATAGTTCTACAGCATATTAATGTTTTCCATTCCCTCGTGTTTCTTTTTGTCCGATGCCTCTATCTTTTATCTCTTAGTGCTCTGAAGCATCGAATTTATTGTCACAAAATTATTTTCCTTTTTTTGCTATAACTGTTTTCCACTTTTTTTGATGGTGATCTGTCCTCTTGTTCTTTAAAACAAGCCTTGGAATGCCGCTTGGCCAACGACACTTTTTACGAAGACTGTCTGTGGTTGGCAACGTGTGGCAGAACCATAGAAATTGACAACAATAAACAGACAACTAAAAAGATAAAATTGCTAACTTCAGATAAACAGTTTATTTCTATGGGCAGAACTGATTGTCGGCAGCTAGGTCAACGCTCACACACTGTTGATCAAAAACAGATGTCTCGAGATTCGGACATTTCATTTTTATGGACTTTGCATCATTTAAGAGAAAATTCCATAACAGTCTATTTTCCAGGGTCAGCTATGAAATTTTCTGCCTATCTGGTATAAAATGGGGTACATTTTTTGCAGCATCCACGTCTTTAGAATGCGCGTTCAAATTTTCTGAATGGAAGGTAAGAACCGTTTGTAAGATGTAAGAACCGTTTGTAAGATGAGAGTACATTCATTTAACATCACTCATCGCTTGATTTGATCTTTTCGGGTGATCTTAAAAACCACCAGCTGTTCGAGGATATTTTGGACAACTTAATGGCAATGCAACTGATAACACAAGGCTAGACATTGTGTTTTCTGCATCCATCAGAGCCGTTGCATCGTTAGCTGAATATCAAAAATATGAGTAAATCGTATAGGAAGTGTGGAGCGCTTCAAATGACTCCAGTTGCGTTCAGAATTTCAGGCATCGAGCGAGTGTACAAAATGAATTTCAATGCATATATCCGACAACAATAGTAGTAAGCAAGTGACAAACACCAGATAGCGCAAGATGGCGGCCGTTTCCCACCCTATCCCCCTACCCCTACCCCCCTACCCCTACC
>CAJQUW010003541.1:0-21632 GCA_907163375.1 Prostheceraeus crozeri
TATACTGTTAAATGTAACATGTAGGGGCCAACCCGGCTATCCATCATCCAGGAGGCTAAAACTGAATCGAGCCCAGCCAAGGGTGAGCATAAGCATGTATATACAGGGTGGCGCAACCAAGTGTTATTAACAGTAAAGCACCCTCTAAATCTGATGCATTGATTATTCTTCTTACTCAGTTAGCTGCGTGCGCATTGAACACAGGCAGCTGCCAGTCTTTATCGATCATTTGCAGGAATCACTTCTACAAGCTAGACTTCGCATGTGAGTCAAACTCATTCGCCATTCAAACCAGCAGAGGTCGTACATAAATTAAAAAAACATAAAATATTAAACATTTTGCACTACAATCTGCTGCTAAAAATCCTAAATTATTATCAAGAACGTTCGCAGTAATGAATTGGGAATCAAGCCGAAGATCACTGCAAAGAATTTTGAACTAAAGATGAAGCCCTACAGACTACATTTGGTGCATGGTTTATTAGGCATTATATACAGAGCCGCTTATACAATTTTGCCCAGTTGTTTGTAAATGATTGTCATAACAATCCTGAATTCATGGATTTGATATTTTGGAGTGAGGAACCAATTTAAACTATTTGGTGGAGTAAACAGAACAACTGTGTTTATTGGGGACACAGTGAATCCTTCTAACAAACTTGAATCACAGTTAAACCAACTTGGTATTACAGAGTTGGCCGGGATAACTTCAAGTTTGAATAGTTTGACCAAATTTTTCGAAGGCATAGTTAGTAAATGGACAAAATTATCTAGATCGACTTGCGTAAACAGCAATTGTTTCCAACTTGAGGAACCGACACGATTTTAATAGGATATTTTTATTATGCGTTGATGGTGCACCAAACCCCCACCCTTCGCTAGAGCGGTTCGTGTATACCTTGATCAGTGGCTTCCCTAACAGATGGATAGGTAGGCGTGGAAGTCATTGAATACCCACCACGTTCACCAGATCTGACGCCTATGGATATTAGTGCATCGGGAATCATTAGATGATGTGTTTCAAGAAGACCCAAAAATATCGCTGACCTTCGACCAATTTATCACTCAATCGTATTAGTCAAGCGCCTTTTACTTGGCTGTTAATACACTCGTGCGCCACCCTGTATATATATACGGTTTTTTTATATGCAATATGCAGTTGCGTAGAGTGCTCAATAGGTGTCAGAGCTTTGATAAAATCAAAAAATTCTGTTTTGCACTACTCCGAATATACTTAGAGTTTCACGAATACATACGATCTTCATAGTGCATTTAACATGGAACAAAGAAGCAATATAAACATAGTAAGTTATAGGGAGTGTTTTCAAATTACAAAATTGGGCAAGAGGAATGCGGCAATGATGTTTCACTGATCAGAAGACGAATAGTTGACAATAAAAATTTTCTTCCATGTCTGCATGAAAGATATAATTTCACACTTTTTGTTAATTAAATTATTAGGTTTTTGTGTTAGAATGTGATATTTCTCCATCAGACACAGATTACATTTTCCTTTACCACATTTATGCGGTGATGTTTCACAATATATTATTTCCCATAGTTTGATGTTATAATTTTTGTTGTTGTTCTTCAATATCCAAATAAATTTCGACAATGCAGTTTCGTTTTCATATCTGATGTTCGTGAAAGACTTTTTGTGATTGCGATATCTCGTTTTGAAGCTGTTTTCTGTTTGACCGATGTATGAGTGATCTTTGCCATCTTCTGTTGTTACCGTCCCTTTATACACAACGCATTCTTTCAAACATTTTCCTTCAAGAGGGCATTCATCCGTTTTCCTGAAATTGCATTGTTGCTCACTGGATTGCGATTGGTTAGTTTCGCTGCTGTTTGAGTTGTTTTCGTTATTGTTTGAATTCAATATCTTGCTGTTATGCTGTTTTAATAGTATTTCTTACATTAGTTCATGCAGCTATAACTCACTTTTATGTTGTTTTCTGTTGAAAAGAGTTCGATATTTATGGTTGGGAGGAAAGTGCTTATTCACTAATGAGAGGAATTTATGTCCAACATCTGTTTTTACATTTTGATCAATGAACGCGGGTTGAACCAGATGATATTTTGGCGCCTTTGTTTCTTATTTTTTCTGCTTTCTTGAACTTTCAACTTACGTCTGTATCCACACTTTTCGAGCGCGCTTTGATAATGTGGTTTTGCCTTTTCAAATTCATCTGCATCGCTTGCGAGAGTGAAGATAATCTTTTTTCAACCATTACTGGTATTTGTTTGATTATTTCTGGCGGATGGTTTGATTTTGAGTTCACATACAAAGGTATATTATTTGGCTTCATGTACCAGTTTGTAAATTGAGATGAACATCTAGAAAATCAGTATACGTCAAGTTATTTTCGACCGCTATTCTCAAATTTTGCTCTTGGAAGATCTTTATTTTATGAAGATGGCAAAGATCATTCTTACATCGGTCAAACAGAAAACAGCTTCAAAACGAGATATCGCAATCACAAAAAGTCCTTTCACGAACATCAGATATGAAAACGAAACTGCATTGTCGAAATTTATTTGGATATTGAAGAACAACAACAAAAATTATAACATCAAATGGGAAATAATTTGTGAAACATCACCGCATAAATGTGGTAAAGGAAAATGTAATCTGTGTCTGATGGAGAAATATCACATTCTAACACAAAAACCTAATAATTTAATTAACAAAAAGTGTGAAATTATATCTACATGCAGACATGGAAGAAAATTTTTATTGTCAACTATTCGCTGATCAGTGAAACATCATTGCCGCATTCCTCTTGCCAATTTTGTAATTTGAAAACACCTCCCTATAACTTACTATGTTTATATTGCTTCTTTGTTCCATGTTAAATGCACTATGAAGATCGTATGTATCATGAAACAATAGTTTTTTGATTATATATATATATATCTTCTGACCGTTGCGCCTCACTCGCTCAAATCATTGTCAAAGATGTAAAATTGCTACTCTTCTATAGAATATATCCAGGGGATATGAGTTATTTCCTGTTCTGTGTACTTGTGCTTATATTTCTGTTTCATTATATCAGTAAAACCCCGCTCTGTATGTCTTGAAATTAGCAAAAATACTTCTGGACTTGAAGTGCTCTATAGGCAATAGGTCGATTCCAATCAGAATTTCCATACACATGTGACATCAGGCAATCGGGGACAGCAAAAACATAGAATAGCGCTCCCTGTGGAAGCGTATAAAAAGGTATTTATAATAAAAAATATATAAATATTGTGAAAATTCTGATCAGAAAATGGGGTAAGGGTATACAACAAAATTCCCAGTTTTTTAGCCGTGTGGTGTCACTTATCACACAAAACGGTGTCGTAGCCATATTATTTTCTGAAAATGCACAGTTATGGGTTGTTTTTGGCGTAAAATTCAATGACGCTATGCAATTTGACCGAAAATTTTAATAAGTGGCCTAATTAGGATACATATTTCTTAGATATCTTATAATTACATGACCGTTGCGCCTCATCTATCTGATATTGCTTGTTCTACCTTCAACAACTTTCAATTGCTGATTTTCTAATTATATCGAGGCATCTATAACTACAGAGGAAGAATCGGTGAACAGTTTACCTGATAACAACATTGTTATTGAGGGACAAATAAAACTAAAACTAGAAATTGTAGATTCTTCATTCATCTCTCATATATTGAGATCTACATTGAAAACTACAGTAGATTCCACATAATCCGGCTTCATCCAAATCGACGTTTCGCTTAATTTGGTAGTTACATCGGAGACGTACACTAGAATGTAGCGAAAGAATTTTGGCCAGCTCAGAAGTTTGCATAATTTCGGCATATTGATGACACTCTGTTGATGTGCGAATTACGAGAATTCTGCCATATCAAACATTGGTTGTTGGTCAATGTTGTTAATTTTCGTCTAGTATGATAACATTTTATTCCAAAAGACTTCATTATTCAAAGCAGAGCGTTAATTGCTGAAATAAGAATAACGGATACAGTTCGAATGTTGTTGTTTGTCTTACTTAATTTTAATATGAAAAGTATATGATTTATCTTTAAATTTTCGATAATAAATTCATCTGTTATATTATAAGAATCTTACTGTTAAGAGAACATCTCATTGAATTAGTTTTCAACCTAGAGTTCACCGCAATTGATTTGGTTAGTATTAATAATTTATTCACAGTCCAATTTCAGGTTCCATAGCAGCATATTGGCCACCGATAGTAAAATCAAATGATTTTCCTGGTTCTTCCATCAATGGTGAACATTACTTTCATAGATGAGCTTTCTAGACTTTTGTTCTGCATCTAATGAAACTAGAGACTTTGTTTACGAGACGATAGTACTACGTCACGTGATATAAGACATGGTAAGAGGGTTAGCAACTGAACGAGTGTTGCGCTGTGTGACAAGCGTCCAACCAACAGGGTCTTCCCTGGTAGTGTGTATTGGGAACTGGATAATAATACGTGCTAGCGAAGTGCGGCGAGGTTATCAATTATTAAAGTTGAACTGACTCAGTGATCACTGTCATCCATAGGTTATATTCATCTTCATGTAAGTATATTTGTTTATTGAAGGCATAGCATCTGATCATTTGTCAGATCTCTCAGGTGAGATCAATTGACTTATATATCAAATTAACCACGATGAATTTTATTATCGTATTATTGATGGATGCAGTATTGCCACAGCTGCGCGGATGAAAGTCTCAGAAAAATGTTTATTCATTTTTTGAAGTAAAACATTTGAAATTAAACATTTTTCATTGTGTCCTGGAGTGAAATATCTGTGCCATGATTAATGCCGGGTGGAAAAGTGAGATTTTTACTCCCGCCGGTCAGAAATGTAGACTTTTCCTCCCTCTTCCAAAATAATCCCATTATAGTAGCATAGTTGTCATATAGGCTAGTAGTACAAGTATGGTGGAATAGGCCTGCATGAGAATAAGCGTATGGAAACATAATCTATTATTGACACTCTTTATGATGCAGTATTTGCTTTTATAGTTTTCGACTTTCTAAAAATTAATAACGACGTATGGACAGTTCGCGACATACATGTCTTTTCGCTTTTCGTGCATTTTTGTTTAGAGGCGGTGGAAGTGGTAGAAGAATTAGAAATCATGGTCGATATTTTCAGTTTTCGTCTGCCAGATTGATTTCCATCTTTGCAATTAATCTCTTGTAAAGCTAATTTTGAACTATGATAGTAATGATGTCATTTTGCATAGATTGTAATTTACATTTTGCGCATTGCTTATAGACATCGGGGATGTTTATGAATATATAGATATAATGCAGACATGTGCATAATGGTTGATTGGCTGCAATGGTTGATGTCCAGTTATAAGAATAAACGGAGTTAATATCGAATTGAAGTTGGCATTTACTGATAAACATGAAACATTACAAAATGCAGAAACACCTTTCCAGAGGAAATCAATACATTGTGTCATAGTAAAACTGCAAGTCAAGTTAGTTGCAACAGCTGATTAAAGCAAATTGTACACATGACAAGAATTACTATCAATTAAATTCACTATTAATCAAAATCTACGTTTAATTGTAAATCATGGTGTCTGGATTTACTAAAAAATCATACATTCTGAAAATATAGTTACTCTAGAATCTATGTCACGGCAATAGGGATTTTGGTCAGCGTACATTTTGAAAAAAGAAAATATTGAAGTATTTGATGTTATAACTTGACATCTATCGTTTCACTTTGCATGACTTAGCAAATCACAAATGTAAATAATGACAATATCTCAATGTTTATGATATCTTGAAATCCCTTTGGTATTTCTTCAATGTATTTCCGCGTATCTAGGCGGCCTATCCAGGTGTCAATATATGTTGTGGTCTATGACAAAAATCAGCTGACATATCAATAAAATATATCAATTAACGAGTACAAAGTAGTTGCAGATCTCATTGGGAAATTTTGAATTAAGTCTGATAATGAGCTAGGTCACGTAAATTTACTAGAAATAGATCGAAGATTAGTGCATATATATTTTTTAAAAATTGTACTTTACTCAGATCAATATATAAAGAAAGAAGCTACCGAGAAATTTGGTTTTTCTCGACAATGTTATGTTGTTTATATCAGCCGATTTGAAATCACAAGCAGTTAATATTTTTCAGTAATAGATCGTTCCAGAGGTTTATATTGTTTTTTATTGACTGCCTAGGGTCATGATACAAACTGAGACGTTGGCGAAGCGATCTCTATGTGCCATAGCTAGTCAATGAAACCCAATATAAACCAAAGGAATAATCTATTACATCAACCGACATGTTAACAATATCGGAATAGAATCATAGAAATGAATATGTACAATACATTTCCATTTTTAACAAAGAAAGCCTGGACTAAATGGTCAAACAGATGTTATATTTTGATACCTGCTGGTTTGAAATCGAAAGCAGCTTATATTTTTTGTTATAAACTGGCTTACAAATGAGATTTACAGCGTATCTATGATTTTAACATTGAAACATAGTAAAGTTTCCGGTTCATTTCGATATTCATAGGATTTTAGATTTAACATAGACACTGTCACAGGAGGTTGATAATATTCTTGCATGGTTGGAAATTAATCATGTCAAATAGCCTACAACAGGTGCATGGGTTAACACAAGGCTGCCAACTCTCACGCATTCGACGTGAGACTAACGCATTAAACCCCGATTTCACGCTCTCACTCTGAATTCGAAATCTCACGAATCCTGAGAATTTCTAGAATTTTAGAATTAACAGAATCAAGTAGAATCGACAAATCAAGAGATGTCGCCAGCAAGTATGATTGTGATCTAGGGCTATGTAGAATATTGAAAAGTCAATGTAGCCTTCTAGGTTTGCAGAGAAGGAAACTGTCATCTATGAGATGTTAATTTTTGCGCGCGCTGCGTAAGATTGGATTGCATTGTGAAAACAAGCTGGTCATTCCTTCGTGTTTCCCTAGAAATTTTTCGCATTTTTAGATGTCTCAAATTCCCGTCGTTGATATTAATCTTGGATCGCCTTCAAATGAAGAGCCATGTTCTTCTGCTCCTGACCCCAGTAAGAGTCGCGCTGTATATATTCGTTTTTGGTTTGATAATTTCGAAATTCATCTATTTCAGGTAATTTGATACTCCAGCGATTTAAGACTAGAGCCGATACTAGAGGCTTCAAAGCAGTGGTTCAAACCCAAACCGGTAAGACTCATTATGACCAATATTTTAATGGCCTAGACAAAAATTAAAATAATTTTATAGTAATAATAGAGCAACCTTAATCAATGACAGTATATGAATTGTATCACAAAAGTATTCATGCGAGCGTATAAAAGTATATTACTGAGATAATAAATTAGAAAATCTAATTGAATCTTCATTTACGCAGAGGCTTGATTTCTTTACGTTTTAAGCGATGGCTTTCCTCTTATGAACACGATCTATCTTTTCAGTGTTAATGAAGGAAGAGCAACGGTCAAGAGGAAAGACAAGTCGACATTTCGTAACATGCCCTTCATGTGGAAAGCTTGAAAGTTCGAGAAATCTGTCGCGACAGTTAAGGCCCACAAATGGACTGATGTTCAAATTAAACAATTTTCTGCTGCGTCCTTCAAGAAATTGTCAGAAAGCAATGAGACAATAACATTGGATGAATGTCCTGTGTGCGGTGTATTGGTAAACCGTTTAAAATACAAGTCGTTGATGTTGACAAAATATATAAGATGCTGATTAGAGGGAAATCGTGGTTTCAATCTATATGGAAAAGACTATAAAAAAATTAGAAAAATGATAAAAAAATAATTGATTCCTTCTGACAGAATGAATAAGATCATGGTCTATCTCAATAGCCAGCCATATACGTGCATTTAATGAAGATACTTTAAAAAAATTGTAAACTCGCCTTTCTAACATTGGCCTTCATCAAATCACATATCTCATCAAATTTAAAAGTAAATCAGCGAACCAATAATCATGTCATTTTAGGAGTTGTTCGTTACCTAGAGAGAGAGAGAGAAAATAGTTGATATTTCATGAAATTGAAAATCTGAATTACAGTCATTGATCATTCATTGAGAAGCTAATACCCTACTCCCCACTAATAGCCTTCCATTTAAAAAGTAGAGGTAGTACTTATTATGTGCTTGCTTCTGATTTCTATCGATAAATTTCAATCGGATGTTAACGTGCTCTTCAGGTGACTCGGTTGAGAAGACACATGACCAACCATGCACAAAGAATCTGAGAATATGGACCCAGAAATGGTGAATGACGAACCGAGCGAGGTGAGCGAGATGGTACATTTAAAACACAATAGTTACATAGTACTTACTTACTCTCTTACTCCTCGTTTATTGTCCATTGAGCCCCAAGTTTGAGGGTTGCCAGTATTTCAATGGTTCAGACCTATACCAGTATTATAATTAATGACAAAGAGGAAGCTTAAAGGCCGAAAATCATCTAACATACCCTTTCTTTGTTGAAATGCTTCAGTAGCCCATCTTTTGTTGCAGAGCGATCCAGTATTGGACATAATAAATGAAACTCTACAGAGCCGCTACGGTACCCTACAGACCTACAAACGTGGCGATCGATATTTGTTTTCTCCTGCAGACATGAAGTATCAGAAACGTTTAATCCGCCAGATCCTGGATTACCATACCAGCCCGTTCAGTAAAGCCAAAGAACGGGACTCACCATCCGTGAAACTAGTTGAGTCATGCCTGAAGCTGCGATTTGCAAAGGTATTGATAGTCATGCATTTTATATTTGAATTTTCTCGACAAATAAGAAGCCTATATTTAACAAATAAACTGATACCAAGCTTCATTATCTAACTGATATATTATGTATTATTCTAATCTGTCAGAATTATTTATATTTTACTTACAGCTTGCAATAATTCTTGGTCGTTGCCCACGCATCGAGGATTTATTGGACCCGTTTTTGATGCTCTACCGGGAAATGGACCCAAAGCACAAGAACGAAAGTGAAAGCCTCGAAAGTGAAGTCGTGTTGCGACTTCATATCTTTAGGTAAGAGAAGCCTATACAACTTTCCCATCATGCTAATATTCCTTTTCAGCAATTATTTTTAAAATACATATTTTCATTTATATTGCAATAGCAGATACTTGTTACTTACAATTTGGTTTTATCAAATTAGGACAAAGAAGCGAATCACACAATTCATTCATTTGCGTGCGCTATTCTGAATCGAGATCATCTTAACATAAAAATCATAGAACAATATTTGAAAAAATATTTGCAGATATTCTCTCAAATCTCGTTGTTACAGGAGAAGCGGTTTTGTGGAACAAAACGATGTTCCCCGAAAGTGAGAGAGGGGCCAGCTTCGAAACCGTTGGGGCGTCGACAATTAAGACCGCACAGACGGAAATGAGAAAGGCCGTAGCCAGATTTCGCTCTGAGCATCAGGGAGAAAAGGTAATTACTAATGTAACATATCCATCACTTGTATTGTTAGTAAGTTATTTATTATCAGGTTTCTTCTGTATCTAAAAATAGTAAAGATAGAATCAAAACATTATCCTGTACAGATGAGACATGCGCATATACTACAATATGACATACATAACAAATAAAATAATTGATTAGTTATCTTACTTAAGTTTATAATCCATATTGTGATATCTGACACTGTAATGCCATAGTGGTTAAGTTATAAGTGTATCCTCATAGTCATACATCCATAGTAGAGACTTACTGTATGTCGGGCGAATTGTTTCCATATTGTTAATTATTGAAATCTATCTACAGACTGACCGTGATACGGAGAAAGAAGATAGTGCGGCGACGAAGGAGGATATCCAGAAGTTATGGATGAAGACTGCGGACCTTATAAATGCACATGGGGGATCCGACATTACATCATTCATCAAGTAATTGCTCGATCATCACTTAACTTCGCTGGCCTGTACTGTTTGCAAATACATGTTGCGACTTTTAATGAACTGAATAATGAATCTAAAGAAATAGAAACAGCATTTAATTTTCATTGCTTAGAGCGCTTTTAATTAACGGACATCTTCAAAGTTGCCCATATACCGGTATCTTCAGCAACGACAGTTATCTTAAATAACCTGAGAGGTGCAATATTTCATACTTTTATTAAACGCTTCTCTACGCTTTTGTTTACTGTTGAAACTTTTGATATGCATACTTCTTTTCAGCCAAAGAGACCACATCCTAACTTGTTTGGCGGCCTTCAATCCAGTTCGTCTGATCCCTCTCAAAAAATTGACAATTAAAAATGTCGAACAACCCATGAAAAAGAGGGCGGACTCCGTTCTTCTCAAAGTAGACGGTAAGCTTATAACTTCTGAAGCGTACTGAAAAGTCTCCTGCTATTGAATCCTGTCAACTTTATATTCCTTCATTGACTTTTGTCACCAATGTTGTATATTGTTTTAATCTTACAAGGATTGAATTGTAAACTTCTCGTTTAATAATCTCCTTATAAGCATAACCAAACTTGTTTTCTATGCATGTATAATGGTTTCAAAACGACAAGTCCAAATGGCCTACAATGTCATTCTGACAACAATTTATTGATGATAGTCTTCTCACAAATTAAAAGTACAAAAATTACAAAATGTAAATGCGAGATGTATTTATACTTTCAGGAAAACACAAAACCTACAAGCAGTATGGTAGTGCGCTGCTGACGTTGACACCAGATCTGTATGAACTGCTGCAGAAATTTGTGGTCAAATTGAAAACACAGTTTTCAATTACACTAAAGTCGGACGAAAAGCAGACAGTGTTCTGCAAAGTTGACGGCGGCACGATTCAATCGCTGGGTCAAATAATTGCCTCGACAAGTAGAAAGGTACTACATTTACTGAAATTTTACGGAATTATCAGTTTTTATCAAGACAATGAGTATTACTTATGTACACGAAGTTGATTGAGCTCTAGTAAACAGCAAGTTTTACGTAGTTTCATGTTTTCTTCCGCTATGGTTTGTTGAACTCTCCAAAACTGTTGCGTGTATCCATGGCTTCTAACTACCAGATAATTACCAATTTTTAGATATGTGGCAGACGTTTCACAGCGACCGACTTCAGGAGGTCTAAAATTATGATGGGCCGTGATGCCGGGATTGAGAAGGATGCACTCTCAAAGGCGCTGTATCACTCATCAAAAACTGCGGACGAATATTATGATGTTCGCCCCACAAATAACCCAGCGTCAATCAGTAAGTTTATCTGTTTATTAATAATCATCGATTTTACCTGTCGTAACGTATTTACTTCACTTTGTCAGTAAAGTATCGAATCAGCAACCACATCAAACATTTATCTGTCATCTTTTGCTTAAAGGACTGAGATATTGGACTGCATGGTAACAGGTATGAATGTATTGCGCATTTTTTACTTGCATCATCAAACTCTGCTTTCTATGTGGTGTTGGTTTGAATGTTACAATACTACTTTATTCACATAATTTATTCGAATCATACATCTCGATAAAATCACAAGTGACTTGCTTCGTTGTATATTTTATTAGACATTGTGTAACTCAAATAGCAAAATACAAAATAATGTAGTACCATAAACAGTTTTTTTTAGTATTTCAATAACTTATATATAACTTTATAAGTTTATAATATAATGCATGGTAACAGGTATGAATGTATTGCGCATTCTTTGCTTGCATCATCAAACTCTGCTTTCTATGTGGTGTTGGTTTGAATGTTGCAATTTTGTGACGATTGATTTATTTCTACGACTTTTGGACAAATTTGAAAACGTTGGGATAACCCATAAGAACCGTTTTTTATTTGTGTTCTGCATTTGTGACATGAGTCTCATTCGCCTGACGATGACAGTCTGTGCGTTCGAAAGGTCTCGCCTAAATAGACATTTTTACCGAAATATCACGGTTTTCGGCTTCCGTCAAATAGAAAATAATCAATGAAGCCGATTATTTGGCGAAAAAATGGAAGTATTTATTTCTAGTCCTGGCACTCGTTGAATGAAGAATGTAAGTGTTAATTTCAGGTTAGATGGGAGTGAGACCGCAACTAGTCAACCAACTGAAGTAAAGTGATTGTACATGTAGTTAGCACCAGTTAGCAACAACAATATGTTTAGGATAAAATTATACACTGTTGAATGTAGGATTGGAAACTTATTACGCCGCCGCACTAGTTAAGTGTTTATTAACAAAGGAGAAACGTTGGTTTATTTTATATAACTTTATAATATAAATTTCGTTGGAAGACCTTTTGTGAATTGATGCAGCCTATAATATTCTAACCGATAAAATCAAATCTACGTTTGCTTAATTCAAGTGTCCGATGTCCCGAATGCTTTAACTTGCTTCTGAATGTTTCTTGTTGATTTCCATTTTTCTGTTGTGAATATAGTTTTATTTTTCAGTGATTTGCCGGAAGCCGAGGAACTATTGTGTTAATTGCTCAATAAATTCAAATGCAATTAATACAAAGTATCTGCAGCTTAAGGCAGGAGCATCATTCATCATTTTTTCTTATTTTCATCAGACCTGTCACTAACTAGCAATCAATATTTTAGTGATAATTTCAGTCAATTGAAATCTAAAACTGATCAATGAATGTATGCACAACTGGCTATCAGCAAGAAGATGAAGTATCTATAGATTCCAGACAAAGATTACAATATGTTCAGTGGGCAAAAGTTGGCAAATGCATTAATATAGGAAAACAATCATATAGCGCCCACATCAATGTGTAGATAAATGAGTGGTTTACGGTCGTTTATTAAGTACCTTAACAATCAATTAATTTCTATGCCAATTCAACTCTGACATTCTAACCATAGAAATGGTTCTTCATCTATATTTTTGTCTTCCAAACATCTACGGATAACTATGTAATTTTTCGCTGATTCATAGTTTTGACATAGCTATTCTGTCCCTTGCATTTAATATTTCAATACTCTTCTGTTATCGATTGAGATATCATATAAAACTACTTATAAGAGCTGGCGAAAAAGTAATATCATAGATGTCCCCACAAATCATGCTTTGATTGCATACTTCTCTTATTTCTACTACTCTGCTCAGTCGGTAAATGATATTTTATGAATAGATTCTTACTGTTTACTTTAAAAACTACCATAGTGTTTTAACAAACATTTTATATCATGGAACCACTGAAACATGGAATAAGGAGGTAAATCGAATAGGTAAATGAAGTAGATAAGTAAAAGAGAAAACAGATACTGTCAAACTCTGATTGTAACACTCTTATCACCTG
The DNA here is from genome assembly GCA_907163375.1 of Prostheceraeus crozeri. Lineage (NCBI taxonomy): Eukaryota > Metazoa > Platyhelminthes > Polycladida > Euryleptidae > Prostheceraeus > Prostheceraeus crozeri. The sequence goes on from CAJQUW010003541.1 coordinate 13,273, forward strand.
TCGTTACTTGTATTACGACCTTCTTGTCAGTATCTTTTTTCGCGGTTTCCTCTCGCGCCGGCTCCTTCACGCATCCACATAGTGAATCTTGAATTCTTTCACGAAAGAGTCCCTCTTTGATATATGTTTCGTCTGCGTCTGACAAATGTCCAATCCATTTTTTGGAAAGCTCCCTAGGAATATTAGCCTCCACCATCCGTGTTTTGGCTGTCCTTCTCAGGCTGGTATTGGAATAGAAGCCTTCTTTCCCCAATCCACCACACATCACTCTTTTAACAACTTGCTCGATGAAGTGAATTCCCAGCCTTTGCTGCTTATACCATACGTTACTCTTCGGATGCAGAATGCAAGCCAGATGAAGTGGATCTCCAACTTTGCGCGTCGGTCTATGTTCAATATACTTTCGGTATAACCTTACCAAGCATCTCTCTGGTTGGGATTCATTTGGCGTAATCGTCAATAGCTTAGGCTCAACACGCGCTTGTTTCAGCCCGAAGTTCTTACTTTTGGAGACAGTTTCTTTGTAAATAAGATTTTCTCCTTCTATGTAAAAGTTGACACCGTACTTCATCTCGTAATGTTCGGTCGATGCTCTCAGTCCACAGATTAATCCAGACATGAAAATAAAGGTGTTTTGCAATTTCCATGCATTGTCTTCTCCTAAATAGCCATTTTTCCACAAATCGTTCTCGTCGTCTTTAGTAATCGCTTCTGCTCGCTTCGTTCTTGTGACGTTTCCTTCGATGGCACTCATTTTCATTTCGGCATCAAGTACCTGCCTGGCCTCTAAAAACTCGCTGTCTAGAAACAATGACCACGCCTTTTTGAGTTTGTAATTTAGATAGTGTTGAATCATCGCAAAGAGAGTCTTCAGGGACTTTGGTGGATATTTCCCTCCTTTGACTTTTCATACATCCGCCACAAAAAACTTGAGACAGTGGTTCAAACCTGATTTGTTCATATCATCTAAATCATTGAATACTTTCAACGTTCCGCCGTTTAACTTAACTTTCCACCCTGAATGCCATGATCGGAAGAGTTTGATTGCCCACTTCTCCTTTGCTTCTGTATTTGATGGTATTACGTCTTTCATATGATCTTCGATTTCTTTTGCAGATGTACTTGCGAATCGAGAGGAGCTGCTACTGCTTTCACCCATTCTTCAATATCCTTTGCTTTAGAATGAATGATTTTGCTAATCATACCAAGTTACCATTCAAAATTTGATTGACCAGATGATCTCCTGGTATACATAGATATTATGATATTCAAAATTTGATACACATAGATTTTATTATGTATGCTTCCATGGATATCTAAATAATAGTATGGACATCTAACTTTTTAGATTTCCATGATACATCGTAGTAGAAATCATGACAAAGCACTGATTTTGGAAGGTAAACAGTGATATCTACTCGTGCTTCGCACTCGTAGATTCTCACTGTTTACCTCCTCAAATCAGTGCTTTATCATATACATACTTACTTTGGTTGCAATACTACTTTATTCACATAATTTATTCGAATCATACATCTCGATAAAATCACAAGTGACTTGCTTCGTTGTATATTTTATTAGACATTGTGTCACTCAAATAGCCAAATACAAAATAATGTAGTACCATAAACAGTTTTTTTAGTATTTCAATAACTTACATATAACTTTATAAGTTTATAATATAAAATAGTTTATAATAATTATAACTGTTTTTAGTATTTCAATGCACGACAAAAATTTCATCGTAAAGAAACCGCTTTTGACTTGTAGATTAGAATTTATATTTTTTCAAACATCATTTTCAAACATAAGCGTTGTCCGTGGCACAGTGGTTGCGTACTTGGACTAGCGATCTCATGGTCCAGAGGTCGAACCCGGAAAGTGTCATTGGAAGTCGGCAGGAAGGGCATCCGGACTACAAAGCACCACAACGCTCCAAACAAAGTCTGACTTAAGTCAGCACCGTCCAAGGCCCCAGTAGGGGTAAAAAGTGACGTAAAATCCGTAAAAAAAATTTAGTTCTGAAGAACTCCAGCGATAATGTTGTTCGTACATGTGTGTACCATATAATCATTACTCATTGTTATTAATTCTTTGGCTTTGCATATTACATACAGATTTTCAGATTATGACTCAATCCAGTCAAATGTTGTAAGTGTCTGTGCTTCAGACTTCTCGCTTACAAGTTGGATCTTTGTTGAAGAGCAGTCTCATTAGCCGTACTCTAACGATAAATGTTATACATGAATTTACCATCTGAACATCATTTGTCGTTAGGAGCAATTTGGCTATGGACAATGAGCAACAATACCCTACAATTTTGATGTGCTTTTGAATTTTTTCGACATAGATTTTTGTGTGTGTTACTTTTGTATAACTTTTTTCTATATCCAAGTGATGTGACATCTTAATTTCATGTATGGAAATTTTGTAAGGAATTTTAAAGTTATGATCATGAGATTACATGCACCCCTGCTTGAAGTACTTTCAGCGATAAAAACCAATTTAGAGATATTTTCTAAGTATCAAAAAATTATCGAGATGAGAGAGCCTCGGTGACATATACTTTTAATTAACATATCCTTTTAGTTGGCTATTGATTTGCGTAATTTGAATGTCAGTGAAAAATCTGCATTTTACATTGTACATATTCAATCGTTTTATTGTACCAGGGAGTACAGCGTCGTAATGTTGTCCGCAGATGTCTCTTTACAATTAAATTTTAATTCTTTCTGATATCAAAGACATTTTAACAAAACAGAAATTATTTGTCGCCTTGGAATTGGCAGTATCAGTATTGATATGCACATCAGTATCATGATTGCACATGCATAAATATTTGGCTATATTTTCATAATTGACATCCGACCAACATCCACAAATTATTTAAGCACCATATGTTCGTAAAATTGGGGTTATTAAAATTGATTCTCCGATGATTCAGATCATGATTCATACAACAATTCAATGTAGTTAAATGATAATAACATTATTGTGTCAAACAAGAATTCGAACTACTTCCTTGCACGCGATAATTGTCTTTGTAAGTCATAATCCTACTCTTCTTAGCAATATTGTTTTTTAACTTTCAGAATACTTCAAATATATTACAAAAGATGGAGAAAAGAGGAGAAAGACTGACATTGCTGAAACATTGAGACAGGATATTGCTGAAGATATGGAGACTGAAGTTATCGAAATTGATCTCAATGAAGAAGAAGTGACTAAAGACAATCTGTTTGATGAGTGCGATGATGTTGATGAAGATTTTGATGGTGAGACGATTGATGAGGGAGACGTTTTGATGAAGGATGATTTTGATGAGACTCCGTTACGAAAAAGAGTAATGGCAAAACGGTCAGCGAAACTGACCGAAATGAAAAGATATGTTGTTTAGATGAATACAAACGAATAATGGAAATCTTCTTTTCATTTAGTCACTAAAGCGGTGCATGATTGGCAAGAATTCCCAATGAAAAAATAAAGATCATTAGATAATAAAAATCGAACATCAACCGTTTTTCCTTTGGTTTTTTTCAATATTTCCTTTAAATTTATTCAATCACAATTACATTTCGAAACATGTTCAAAATGAATACATGCCTACACTCGTACCCTAACGTGAATTGAATAGTCATTGCTATTGTTGCCTACTATATGATTAAACAATTAATAAATGTTTGGGCATGCATATCAATAACAACGTGCAACATCAAAGCTTAGTATTAAGAAAAAAATCAAATGCAACTCCACTCAGTGGTATCAAACTCAATGTATGTTTTGGAAGTAAGGTCGGTTAATTATAAATATGTGGCGCAGAGGACATTTGAAATATATAGGCCATATATATATAAGATTGCTCTACTAACAGGTAGATTTCTAAAACTACATTTTTCAAATTATATGCTTTAATTTCAAGTCTGTACACCTGCCACTTTGTGTGTGCAAGATATCTTAGAATCAGAAAATACCAAAAAATCTGCTAAATAGGCCTATATTTTACCAACTAGACTAATTTGATATCACCTTTAACTGGAAGATTGTTCTACTAACAGATATATTTCTAAAACTAAATTATTCAAAAATACAATTTTTAGCCCAAATTTTAGACTTGCTATACCTGTGGAAGACGTTCGTAAATCAGAAAATAACAGGAAATCTGCTACCAAAAGACCGGTACCTAGCTGTTACCGGTACCGCTAACAGGTTGTTGAAACACTCAACAGGGTTACAAACGCTACTGCGTGTAAGAAAATATGCGCTATATTAATGATTATTTTTTATTCAAATGGTGGAAATATAGCTGTAACTATTATTTTACTATAATAGGGGTCGAAGATGGAGCATGCTAAACAAGCATACAATCCGCATGAGCCCAATGATAAATCATCAAAATATGAAAAAATCATTATAGCATGACAACATCAATTTCAATAGTATCAACTCAACGTACAATTAATGAGGCGCAAGGGTCTGCCAATTATAAATATTATTGATTGAAGCGCACCGGTCGCAAGTGAGGCGCACCGGCCGCACATGAGGCGCAACGGTCTCGAAATATAATTCCTCCAAATTATGGTGAGGCGCACCGGTCGCTTCTTGTGAGGCGCACCGGCCACTATTTATAGACACAATAGAAAACCAAATGGGATAATGCAGAAAATCAAATCAAATTGCTTACTATTCTTGCTTACGTGATCCCCTAGTGGGCACCACTTGAGAAAAGTATAATACTATAATGTAATAGTAATAGCTTTTTCTTTTCTTTTTACTTAGTTTAAGATTGTTGTTATATTTGGATTGAAAAGACTTTTGTCGAAAGTTTTCCAATGTATGTTTTTATTGACCTCGTCTTCTTTTTCCTTAAAAAATATAGATAATTTTTATGCATTGACGAATATGACAACCAAAGAAATTAAGCCTGCAATAATTTTGAATCATATCAATTAGGCAGATCTCGCTGCTTTGCCAAGACTGAATGTCTCTCATTGACAAATTCAATTCTGGTCATATTCTACGATATTAACTTTAAAAAGTAAGAATTCCATAATTTGGTCACAATGGAGTTAATGGACTAATTACTAGTAAAAAATGCAAAAAGGAAGAATATTACCTTTGAGGTTAAGGGAACCTTGTGGTCTCGAGACAATCGAAGTAGTACCAAAGTCATCAGCATGTATATACACGACGAAAACATGAAGACCACGAAAATCTTTTCATGAACAGCTGTAAAGACAAGATATATGCAATTTAATTAAATTTAATTGATGCTCAATTTAAATTTTAGTGCTACATCTGTATGAGAATATTCTAAATAAAATGGAAATAAAATACTTGGCTACGATGAGATTCTGGGATTTCAAGGGAATAATCACAGGCTGTGAACACTTGCACCCACCCAAACACGTGAGCAGCATACCTGCAGTGCATTAAGGGTCTGAAAAACCATAATATTTTAAATTCTAAAAGCAAAACTCGATATGAAACAAACCAAAATGAAGTACAATGACAAAATTGCTGCCGACAAATATGAGTAGCATGATATACACGTAAGACACAGAACACTTACCAATAACAAGTTGCCGAAATTACACGCACTGTATTTAACTTAACCTCCTCAGTCCTTATGTCCATTATACTGGACAAGCTTTGTCGTCGATATGCGTCACTTTCACAGAGCGCATGCTAGTCGAACGCTGCAGTGTGATTGGTCGAGATGTAGGGAAACTTTCTTCCGTGTTGCAGTCATAGCGTGATCACGTATGCAGTCACAGCATTGCTCATGGAACCAACAAGACGTCGAAGCACGAGAATTGCCGGTAAGTGTTAGATGAATGTATTTTTGACGAACTAATAGGAGTAATCCTGAAGAATTTTTAGTATAATTGTATTGTTGAGATCACCTGTAATCTGGCTCTAAAAACAGATATTTTTACAATGTCCTTGTATTCGATAGAAACGGCGTTTCCATTCATGTCCATTATAATTGAAACTTGACTGAACATAGAATAGATTGTACATCGCGCTTCGAAAACAATATGTATATATGTTTGCCTTATCACTGCTATATAACGTATTATATATATAGAAGGTCATGGAGGTTGTATTGCTCTGCGATAGTGACCGATTTTCATTTGATATTATACCTTGATGCTGTATTACAACCTATATTACACCCTAAGATTACATGTACATGCATGTATATATATTTGCTGTTGATCGGATTGTAATTGTTATTTGTTTTTTTTTCAGAGCGAACGCTGGCATTATTGGAGACCTCCGATATATCTGATCTCTCGGATGAAGATGTGTCTGACTTAGAAGAGGAAATGGATAATTCTATATCGGATGAATCTATAGACTCATTATCTTCTGAAGATGAGCTGGAGCCATCTACCACTTCTGGCTGGTACAAATCAGATTTCATTCCGAAATACACGTTTTTATCCATGGGATCACACTACAGACTTCAGATCAACCTAGTTATAAAAATCCGGCTGATTACTTTAGGGACTTCTTTTCAAATGATTTTGCTGATAAGATTGCTCATGCGACTAATCAGCACGCACTTCAAATTGGAAATACTTTACACCAACAAATGGTGACGAGATAAAACGTTTTTTAGGTTCGTCATTTATCATGTCTATATGTGGCTATCCACGTTTACGGATGTACTACGAACGCAAGTATAAGACTCAGTTCAATGTTTTGTCTAGAGACAGAATGTATAAATTAAGGACCGCACTTCATTTTGTCGATGATTGGCTGTTTCTTCTGATGCCAAGCAAATGAATAAGTTTTGGAAGGTAACCCCAATCATCATCAATTTCAAAACTGCTGCCTTCAACACCACTCCGGAGAGCAATCTCTCAGTAGATGAACAGATGATCAGCTTCGAAGGTCCGCTCTCAGATGAAGCAATACATCCCTGGTAAGCCTCATCCTTGGGCCTCAAAAACTTTGTCTTATGCTCTCCATCTGGCTTGGTTCATGATTTCATTTTATACCAAGGGAGCACAACTTTCCATCGAACAATACCATCACTTGGTATTGGAGGTAATGTGGTCATGCTGATGACGAGAGATTTGAATCCTGAAAGGCATCATTCTCTCTATTTCGACAGATTTTTTACGTCAGTGAAATTGTTGGAAATGCTTGGTGAAAAGGGATGTCATGTTACAGGCACATGTCGCCTCAATCGAATTCCAGTTGAGGCTCGCCATTTGCTCAAATCGGATAGAGACATGAATAGGGAGCCTCGCGGTGGGAATGACCGAGTTTCTCGGTCAGATGGTGTCTTGTCATTTACGAAATGGTGCGGACAAGAGAACTATAGTTCTCGCTTCCTACAAAACCACTCGGTCGAACCAACTGACATTTGTAAGAGCGATGGAATAAAACCAGAAAAGTATTCACCGATGTCAGCAGCCTAATGTCGTTGCCCAGTACAATAGGTCAATGGGAGGAGTCGACATGTGCGATCGCATTGTTGTCGTACTATCGATGCAAAATCCGAAACCAGGAAATGGCCGATCCGATTATTTTTCCACTTTATGGATTGGTCAGTGGTCAATGCATTTCTGCAATACAAACTAGATTGTAAAAATCTCTGATCTGAATTAATGATCTTCTACCATTCAAGCAATATATTGCAGACTCTCCTATCTGCAGGGAACAAACCTGTTTTTCTCACTGATATAAGAAGTACGACTCCTATTCCTGAAAGAGCTTCGCGTCGTACAACGCATTTGCCTGTCGCTCTTAGTCTTCCTCAAGGTAGTTTTATTAGATGCCGAAATCCAGGTTGCCAAGAAAAAAACACATACTAAATGTACAACTTGGTAATTTGTTCTTATGTGTAAAACCCAACTTAACTGCTTCAAAGAATTTCATCCAGAATAACAAAAGATACATTTTGAAATCGAAAGTACTGAGACTAGATAGCTAGAAAAGAACACAACATACTTGAAATAGACATCATTATACGATTTGTGATTTGTTTTTATAAATCATACCGAGCTCTGGCTTCTTCAAAGAATTTTATACGTAGTAAAAGTACTTTTTGGAATATTCAAAATTGTTTTCATATAATATTTTATGTAATTGGCTACATATATTTAATAGTAAAGATCATTATATAGTGTATACCTACAGAAAAATAAATGAAATAGTTAAATTCAGCTACTATCCCTCTTCAGTCCATCTGTCCATTATAATGGACACTCCACTCTATATCTATGTTATCAAATTACATATAATAAATAGAAACAACATTTAGAACTCTTTATAGACATTTAGAAAAAACAATTGCACACAAAAAATGTATATTTGATACTTTAAACAGCTTTGGACTGAGGAGG